>CM041795.1:5211399-5223899 GCA_023376895.1 Aspiorhynchus laticeps
AACAGCACATACCCGACAGGATACATGGCCGCGCCGTCCTCTTGTCCCGGAGCATCCACATGGACCACAGTGAAGTTCTTCACGATCTCCTGCATCTCCTCAAACTTAAACAGTGTGGAGAAGCAGCTCTTACCTGAGAGAGACAAACAAAGCATCATTAAATGTAATGTGCCCTGACCCGTGGTTTAGTCTCTTTCTAACCACTATGATCTTGAGGGGTGATGACTAGCAATCAGAATTACTTTTTTTTTTAATTTAGGTAATTATTAAGCTAGGATACAAGAAAGCATTTAAACATAGAAACACACACACACACACACACACACACACACACACACACACGCGTTCGTTTTTGTGAAAAGTGGGGACATCCCATACGTGTAATGGTTTTTATACTGTACAAACTGTATGTGCTATTGCCCTACACCTAAACTTAGCCCTCACAGGAGACTGTGTGCATTTCTACTTTCCCCAAAAAACCTCACCCTGTATGATTTATAAGCGTTTTGAAAAGTGGGGACATGGGTCAATGTCCTGAAAAGTCACTTTCACCTTGTAATACCTGTGTCATACCTGTGTCATTATACACATTTATGTCCTGATTTGTCACAAAAACGCACACACACACACACACACACACACACACACACACATCATGGCTTCTTGTTTACACTCATTCACTCAATTTTCATTCGTCATATTTAAAATTACACAATAGGCTCAAATAGGTAAACATGGCTAATAATACAGATAAATAAAACAGAAATGTTCACTCTTTGCTATTTTCAAAAGCACTGGTTTGCAAAAATATGTCTTATATCCCAATTCAGGAAACAGACATGTGTTTCATTTTCACTTTTATAAAATATATATATATATAACATTTACACTGGCTACTGTTCAGATGTCTTATTTGTAAAGGAATCATGTCAATTCTTTGAATCTTTTGAACTGGTTCACAAACTGGTCCTTTCCAAACTGAACCACACTACATCAATACAAGCGGTTCTCCATTCGCGTTTTGTATTAAATTATTTTGGACATTTCAGTGTAGATGAAGGCTTTCATTAATCATGATGGTTCACAACTTGCGTCTGATAAATTTACAATAAAATAAACCTCTAGCTAATACAACAGTTGATGTCGTATGTGTTTATTTTGGTCCTCATGCACATTGACTCTGTGTGGCTGGTTAAACACACTCATCAAGTGTGAACCAAAATGGACTGAGTGTGAAGAGCTCATCTTGTTAAGTGTGATGTGCATGACTGCTTTTAAACCACCTATTATTATTATTAGATCCAGTAACATTCATATTGCAAGAAAGGTGTTAGTGGGGCATTTCCAAGAAACAGAGCGTATTTTCACACCTGCCTCATTTCAACCCAATAAATATCAGTCCAATGAGCGTCTCAGACACCACTTTCTGAACAGCTCGGACTCTACAAGACTTTTACACAAGCTCAAGAACAGCACAAAGGGAAAGGTAAAAGTTTATTTATTTATATATTTTTTTATTAATTAATTATGTTTTATTTTTTTATTTTTTTGTAATCGTGGTATGTAACGTGTAAAGCATGTTTGTTGTAATAATAATCCTAGTGTTAAAATTAAGACGGTGTGTGAACTTGAACTGACTTCATACATCCACTGAAAATCACCAAAAAAACAACTGATTCAAAGACTTCAAACATGATGAAGAAACATGAAGATCCTGCAGCAATTGAGACTCAATCTAATGAATTACATTTAGATTTAGTCCAAATTAGCTCTGGGGCAACTCTATGTGATTAACTGAAATGATGGTAAATTGAATATGTATTAATTTGTATATTAATTCAATGAAAATGAATGTGTTCCTTTTATATGTTTGACACACATGCCTATGCACTTGCTCTTTTAACTATTTAAAGTTCAACACAGTCTATGGCATTATACTTTGCCTGCTTTTTGAATAAGTTATTTCACAGAATGAAAATACTCTCAGTACTTCGAACTTATAACAATCACAGACGAGAACAGGACAGTCAAATATGCTAAGCCATTAGTGTATTAGCTTTCCTTACAACCAATGGGTCAGTCAGTCTTTCAAATGACCTACATAGTCAGTAGTTCATAATTGTGAACTTTTGGTGTTTGGTGTCTGTCTTTCTAATTGTTTACTTTCTCAACCTGCTCTTTTCACCTGTTTGTCTCAGGATGAGATCTACAGTTCTTCTCTCGCTCCTCTTCTTTCTGGCTCTCAGCGATGGAGCGAATCGCAACTACCGATACGCTGAGTTTAAGAAAAAACACATTCTCCCGACTGATTTTCAAACAAGTGAAGAAGCTTGGTGGAACCACCTAGTGAACAATTGTCTCTGTGGTAGAACTGAAGTACAGTCCTTCATTAAGGACACTGAAGAAAATATAATAAAAATCTGCAATGGTGCTGGTAAAAAAACAAAGGATAACTATACCAAAAGTACAAATCTCTTCCAAGTGTTCAAGATTGAAAGCAGAAATGAAACATCAAATATGTCATGGAATTGCATCATTGAAAAATGTCATACAGCCAAATATAATGTAATTGTTCAATGTGAGGACAATCTACCTGTGCACTATCATGAGCAACACAATGAAATGAAGAAAAATATTTGCTATCATACAGCATGATTTAATTTCATAACAATGGGTGTGAAGAACTAAATGAGGGTTCAAATGATGTTTTAACCAGTCATTAAAGATGTTGTTATGCCACTTTGAATAAAATCTGCCAAATGCATAAATGCATCTGTTCTTTTGTGAAATCAAACAAGGTATGATATACAAAGTTACTCTTTTAGACATTTAAGTCACACTTATAATGTCTGAAAATCATTCCGTTAGTGTCTCAAATGCTGCAGAATTGTTTCTCTTCACTACCGTCCCTTTTCTTCACCATGTTTGAAGTCTCCGAGTTACTGAATCAGCTGGTGTTTTACTGATTTTTAGTGGATGAATGAAGTCATTTCTATAAAAGCACATCACTTTGTTTGATCCTCATGTATACTGTAGTACAGTGTGGATGTCCTATGATCAGAATCTCAAAGAAGCAAAAGTGCCATTAAAATCTGCTTAATTTGCAAGGAACGCATTTGGTGAATTCTGCCTCTTTTCAATAAATATCAGTCCAAAGACACTTTTTGAACTCCAGCTCAGATTTGACAATTATTTGATTTGCAAAAACTCAATAACAGCACATCTGCATACAGTACAAATGTAGTTTAAAATAAAAAATTGCAGTTCAGAAAATGGAAGATCATTTATAGAATGCACTTATGTTTGATCATAATTTTATTCTAGTACATACAGTGTATGGAGCAGGGCTCGCAAAATCGCTAGCCTGACGTCCCGGGGCTATTGTGTTGTCCAGTCGGGCTACCAAAATGTATCAGCGCCCTGCCCGACGGGCTACCTTAAATACAGGGCTCCCATGCAATGTTCCCTCTAAGCTGCGTGCGCGCGGCCGCACACTTCTACAACCGCGCCGCGCAGAAGAAATAATGTGCCGCTCGCACGCAAAAATTTGTTGGGAAAGCCATTTGATTGAATGCCAGTAAAAGAGAAAGAATCGCAATGCTGTGCTTGTTCGTCTACGTCTATGTGTCAGGTCGGGCCTTAGACTCCACCTCACTCATCATCTTAGTCGACCCCCACCCCACCACCATGCCCTGCCGGAGGAGGATGCCGCCGGTGCGTTGGTGATTTCTCGCGCCGGGGCAGGATGCTCGGGTGAGCGCTGGCCCTACTGGCCTCGCTGGGCCCCGATTGGGGGATGGGGGGCCTTTGGGTCTCCGGGCCCAGGGCCCGGTCTGCCCTGGTGTGGTCGGCTGCCGGTGGAACCTGCGGGCTTGCCGCCACGGCACCCTGGGGCGTCTACACTGTGGCTGTCGGAGGTCCCACCTTCGGGCTCTCCTCTGCCCTTTTTAAATTATTGACCTTGTTTTTTAACCCTTTCACACGTGAGTTTAAAATATTCTAGCTGAGCCCCCAGCGTGAGTTTTTTCAGGCGACCTTTATTTTAGATTGTTCAGCATTATTGTTTCCATGGCGACGCGTCATGCTCGTCATGTGACACACCGCAGCCATAATAGCGCTGTATGACACATGGATCGCTTTTATTTCGTTTTTCCTTTTTTTATTATTAATATTCACAAACATACTCACTATATCATGAAATATCTGATTTTCCGATTCTGAAATATGTGCAAGTAAATGTATTTGGTAGTTTAAACACCTTTATAATGACCATGTTAGTTGATCTGTACCGGGTGATGGGCGCCGTCATGATTGTTCGCACTGAATCCGAGCCGTGGGATTAACAACACGTAAATTCATCCTCTCCTCCCGAAACACGTTAAAGTAAGTCTCCGGTAAACTGGGAGAAGAGCAGAGTAAACTTTAAAGTTATTTACACAAGCTGTATATGATATCAATAAAACATGTCATCAGATTATGTTTGTAAGGATCATTATTGGTGCTTTCATAGATATCAGTGCATATTTTACAAACTATAAATGTATGGTTTTGCTAGCACTTATGTGTATTTAACTGTCTGAAACCTAAAATAAGCATTATATGATTGAAAACACTGAATATTTGTGATAATGACAAGCGCTCAGCGCGTGCGATCTGGCTCCGCCCCCAGTTAACGCGCGAAAGCAGATTTGAATTCAGCAGTTGATGACGTGACGCACTGAATGTTCTAATCACACCGGTGTGATCGTACGCGTTAAAGGGTTAATGGAGTCTCTTACTCATCAAGGCTGCATTTATTTCAAAAATACAGAAAAAACAGTGATATTGTGAAATATTCTTGCAATTTCTAATATTGGTTTCCTATTTGAATACCTATACTTTAAAATGTAATTTATTCCTATGAAGCAAAGATGTATTTTCAGCATCATTACAGTCTTCAGTGTCACACGATCTTCAGAAATCATTCTGAAATGCTGAATTATTATCAGTGTTGCTGATCTAATATGCTGATTTACAGTGAAACTGTTGTGCTGCTTAATATTTTTTGGAACCTGTTACATTTTTCTTTGATTAATAAAAAGTTAAAAAGAACAGCATTTATTCAAAATGGAAATCTTTTCTAACAATATAAGTCTTTACTATAAATTGTATCCATGTAACATCCTTGCTGAATAAAGTATCTTTAAAAAGAAAGAAAAAAAAAATCTGACCCCAAACTTTTGAATAGTGTATATTGTAACAAAATCTCTATTTTGAATAAACACTGTTCTTTTTAACTTTTTTTAATTATTTTTTTTATATCACAGGTCCCAAAACATATTAAGCAGTACAACGGTTTCCAACATTGATTATAAATCATCATATTATAATGATTTCTGAAGATCATGTGACACTGAAGACTGAAGTAATGATGCTGAAAATACAGCTTTGATCACAGGAATTAATTATATTTTAAAGTATATTAAGATAGAAAACATTTATTTTAAATTGCAATAATATTTCACAATATTATTTTGTGGAATAAAATTCAGTTTTTTTTAATTCAATACATAGTCTACAGCCTTGATGAGCATAAGACATGTCTTTTAAAAAAACGAACTGATCCCAAACTTTTGAACGGCAGTGTGTTTATATACTGTAAAATTGTTTTCTTCATTTAGTTACATCAAGGGTCAAATCAAATATAAATAGCACATTAAAGTTAAAGGTTTCACACTTTTTTGTGTGTGCGCTGTACAGGTTTGGTATAAAGAATGTTTTGTTCGCAAAATGTCCGCCCAATAGAGAAGTTTTGCTCAGCAAGAAAAATTTTTTTTTAGGGAACATTGCCTATAGTAAAATAAAACTCTTTCCTTGATATTTGTGTATTGAAAATGTTTTGGATTGACATTTTTTTAATTTTTTTATTTGGGCTAGTTAAACTAATTTTCGGGCTACCAAAATCTGAAGAGTACCTGCCCGAAGGGCTACCAGGGATTTTGAAATTTTGCGAGCCCTGCCGAGGATCTTTTGCATCAAGATATTAAGCTTCTTTTAAAAGTTTGAGTTATAAATTAGCTATGAATGTGTTATTAGTTATAAACGTTAAGCTTGACCAGGTTTGAATGATCACATACTGCATGCTTCAGTGCAGAAAACGCTGACGTCAAACACACATATGGTTTGCATGAGAAGAAACCGTATCGAAACAACTTCACACATTTTATTCTTTCACAGCACGAAACACTGAAGAGGGAAGAGACTCGTCTAAACAATCGCTCTAATAAACAGGTAAACGAACATTATTATGTGACTTAGTGTTGTGTTATGTTGTATTGATGTTCTCAGATATACTCCGTTGTATTATGTATGCTGCATTTATGTATGGTTAATTAATAATATTACAGATATCTACTCTATTATATTCTATTGGAAACTGTATATTTTATGAGTATTTAGATTTTCCAAGGTCAGTCATAAACCTTCCCGCCATTTTGAACTTATTCACATAATACAAAATTTGTCCAATTTTCAACAATCCAGGGTGAGATTCATTGATTTCGAAAAATGCTGTAAAACATGCTTGTAAAATATTAATGAATTTGAATCATTTCCATAAAGCCCTGAGAACATAACACTTACTTTTTTTAGTGAAACACTACATACTAATGAAAAGTTATAAAGCTGTAAATATTGGTGAATCTCCTCATATAAAATGATCGTTACTAAAAACCAGAATGCAACAAGCAAACGACCTACGCATGCAAATTATATTCTTGCATTTGCCTACATAATTGCTGCTTACAGCTTTATCATATGGTAGAAATTGTTCATTAGCTTGAGATTATATTTGTCACTATTTTAACTATCTTTGAATATCTAAACACCTGTTGCTCTCCTGTTTTCAGGATGAAAGCTGCGGTTTTTCTTTTGCTCCTTATCACGCTCAGCCATGGACTGAATAACGTCAGTTTCAGCAACGATCAGCTGGAGATGTTTGCAGACATTTTTTCTAACTGGGCACATCCCTGTCAGAGATCTCTGAATAACAACGCATATAAACAGTTTAAACGCAGACACGTTCTCTTGTGTGATTTTGACACCAGACTGACAAGCGCTTGGGTAGATTATCTAACAACAATGGATCTTTGTGGCAGAACACCTGTTCAGTCCTTCCTCCGTAAAAACGACATCGATAGCATTAAAAGAATCTGCAATGGACGAGGCATCAGACACAGGCAAAGTCAAAACTTGTGTATCAGTAAGAGAAGGTTCAGTGTGTACACTGTTGAAAGTGCTTGGAGAAATGGTCAATGTGCAGTTCAGTTTCAGACTAAGCACTCTTATGTGATTGTTGCTTGCGAGGTCATTGGAAACCGCTGTCTGCCTGTTCACTATGAGAGACAAACTGACACTGAACCACCCCGAGACGGTCAGACCTGCAGACCTCGCTAGAGGTCACACCAAGTACAACTTTTTAACCATCAATTAAAATGTTGCTATGCCACATGCATGTTTAACCTGGATACAATTCCAGAAGCTTCTCAATAAAAGCTGTCTTTGCTGAGCACAGTTTGGCTTGATGATCAAATGTGCAGCTTGAATGCAATGTAAGTCACTTTGAATGTCAAATTCATTAATGTATGTGGTCTTTCATAAAGTAATTTTGATTCGAGAAAGTCCTGGTGAGTAGGGTAAAAAAAATTAGTATAGCAATTGTCACAGAATGGCCCGTATTCCACCATCACTGATCACCCTCACCTGCACCTGATTATTTATCATTTACACCTGCTCCTCATCATCACAGCTCATCACCCCTGCTCTACTTAAGCTCACTCCTCACTCCAGTCATCGTCTGATCTTGAAGTCACATTGCTGCCAACACATTGGATCTTAAAGATATGATACGGACCTTCACTCTACAAGCGGACTACTAGCTGAGTATACTTTCCTGCATTACTTACCTGATGATACTTACCCTCTGTCTTCCCTCTCATCACCAGTTACCTGTTCATCTGTGGACGCTTGAGACTCGCAGGCTCTCCAGGATTCCTATCCGCCACAAACCTGCCAAGAGACAGAGACAGTCAGAATCCCAGTGCACTATCTACCATACATTTAAGAAAGCAACTTACCTCACTCAAAGACTATCACCACTGTTGTATCACCAAATCCTGTAATAAACTCAATCTCTTTTACACTTACCTTTGTGTCTGGCAGTTCCGTAACAGAAGATCTGACCAATTTACCGAAGATGAGGAGGCGGTTAGTTTTGGTTCCCCGAAAAGGAGGTTTGGGGATCGGCAACCTGCCTTTAACCTCGTCGATAATGATGCCGCCTCTCGAAGCAACGATGATGGTTCCGCCGCCTGAAGCGACGATGATGGTTCCGCCGCTCGAAGCGATGATGTTGATTCCGCCTCTCAAAGAGGCGATGATTATTCCGCCGTCCACGGCGAGGATGATGCCGCCGCCCGCGACGAAGATTGTTCCGTCGCCCGCGGCGATGATGCTACCGCCGCCCGCGATTATGAGGGTTCTGCCGGCTGCGGTTAAGTATGGGCTACCGCCCGTAATAAAGCAGGAGATTATGGATGAGGCTATTCCCTCAGGATTCCTGGCTCCTGTCCTCTCCCCAGAACCTGCTCCTCAACTGCGCCCTCCTGTGCCAGCGCCACGCCAGCGCATACCTGTGCCCTCTCCTCGCAAACCTCTTAAGTTTCCGCTGGTCCCATCCAGCCCTCCTGTGTTTCCGCTGGTCCCGTCCAGCTCTTCGTTGTTCCTGCTGGTCCCGTCCAGCTCCGCTCAACCAGAGCATCCCAGAGAGTTTGCGAAGCCAGAGTGTCCCAGAGAGTTTGCGCTGCCAGAGCGCCCCAGAGAGGTAGCGTGGCAAGAGCACCCCCGAGTATCCTATCCTCCTGAGCCCCTGCTGGTTCCGTCCAGCTCTCCTGAGCCCCTGCTGGTTCCGTCCAGCTCTCCTGAGCCCCTGCTGGTTCCGTCCAGCTCACCAGAGCTCGCTCCTCGCCAGAGCCCTCCAGTGGCTGCTCCACGCCAGAGCCCTCCAGTGGCTGCTCCACGCCAGAGCCCTCCAGTGGCTGCTCCACGCCAGAGCCCTCCAGTGGCTGCTCCACGCCAGAGCCCTCCAGTGGCTGCTCCACGCCAGAGCCCTCCAGTGGCTGCTCCACGCCAGAGCCCTCCAGTGGCTGCTCCACGCCAGAGCCCTCCAGTGGCTGCTCCACGCCAGAGCCCTCCAGTGGCTGCTCCACGCCAGAGCCCTCCTGTGGCTGCTCCACGCCAGTACCCTCCTGTATTCCCGCTGGTTCCGCCCAGCCGTCCTGTATTCCCGCTGGTTCCTTCCAGCCGTCCTGAATCTGCGCCTCCAGAGCGCCCCCTAGTGCCCGCTCCTCCAGAGCGCCCCCTAGTGCCCGCTCCTCCAGAGCGCCCCCTAGTGCCCGCTCCTCCAGAGCGCCCTCATGTGCCCGCTCTTCCAGAGCTTCGTCAAGAGCCCGTTCCTCCAGAGTGCCCACCAGAGGGGAGCTTCCCCATGAAAATTTTGGGGGGGGGCTATATATCCTCTGCCTGGGTGGCCGGGCCCAGAGCTAAGGCCACGGAGACCCCTGACCCACCATGGCCGCACAAAAGATATAGGCCATGGCCTCCCGAGCCTCCAGATCCGCCATGGCCTCCCGAAGCCCCGGATCCGCCATGGCCTCCCGAAGCCCCGGATCCGCCATGGCTTCCCGAAGCCCCAGATCCGCCTTGGCCTCCTGAACCTCCTGTCCCGTCATGGCTTCCTGACTCCGGTTCCGCCCTGGATGCCCTCCCTGTGTCCATGTCTTCCACCGACATCCAGGGCGCCCACCCCCCCTCCCAGGTTTTGTTATTACGTCGCGGGACGCACCGTCCGGGAGGGGGAGGTACTGTCACAGAATGGCCCGTATTCCACCATCACTGATCACCCTCACCTGCACCTGATTATTTATCATTTACACCTGCTCCTCATCATCACAGCTCATCACCCCTGCTCTACTTAAGCTCACTCCTCACTCCAGTCATCGTCTGATCTTGAAGTCACATTGCTGCCAACACATTGGATCTTAAAGATATGATACGGACCTTCACTCTACAAGCGGACTACTAGCTGAGTATACTTTCCTGCATTACTTACCTGATGATACTTACCCTCTGTCTTCCCTCTCACCACCAGTTACCTGTTCATCTGTGGACGCTTGAGACTCGCAGGCTCTCCAGGATTCCTATCCGCCACAAACCTGCCAAGAGACAGAGACAGTCAGAATCCCAGTGCACTATCTACCATACATTTAAGAAAGCAACTTACCTCACTCAAAGACTATCACCACTGTTGTATCACCAAATCCTGTAATAAACTCAATCTCTTTTACACTTACCTTTGTGTCTGGCAGTTCCGTAACAACAATACTCACCATTGGCGATATCAAAATTTGTTAACAGTCCAGAAGCAGATAAATGTTGGGGGGGGGGGTAAAAGGTCACACACATAAATTTTGTGACTGTCCGAAAAGATCTACATTTTGGCAAGGGGTAAAGGTTGAGATTATGAAAATTTTGCATATAGTCTTGCCTTTTACTCCCGTTTTTCTTGCTTGAAGGGATACCCAAGGATGTGTGTAGTAAATACCAGAGATATATTATGCATATACTTGTATTAAGTGCAAGAAAAAACCATTACAATTAACTGGATGAAGACACATCATCCCAAAAAAATGGCCCAGTGGATAAAAAAAAACTTGAATCTATTAATAGAATGGAATACATGACTGCCAATTCCAACTGAAACTGGACATTTTTATACAAAGGTAGACACCTGTTACTATGTATCTGGATGCATTGAAAATGCATTGATTTAGTTTAAAAACCTTGATTTATTCCCTGTTGTATAATTGAACTCACAATGTTGTATTCTTGTGTTTTCTTTCTACTCTTTTTTATTTATTTTTATCATTATTTAGATTTTTCTTTGTCACTGATGTTGTCAAGAAAAATTTAGTTCATTGTTTGTAATTTGCTTTAATGTATAAAAATAAAGTAAAAGAAAAATAAAATCACGATACTCCCCCGTCGATTGATTACATTAAGAATTGCAAACATTTTATATATTATAAGAGTTTTAAAATGTCTGAAAATTGTGTTAAATCATTTCTCTTTACTAAAACCGCTTTTCTTCGTCATGTTTTAGTGATTTTTAGTTCTCCTCAAGACTATTCTGAGGACTGTTTGTAATGTCACTTTGTTTTATTCTTGATTTTTAACGATTACTATGTGAATTTACCAAGGGCAGAATCTCAAAGCAGCAAAAATCACACTGCATTTTGCTTACTGGCAAGAAATTTATATAAAAAAATAAATAAATAAAAACAGGGTGTATTTTCACAGCTGCCTCTTTTCCAACCAAAAAATATGAGCCCAGTGAACGTCTCAGACACTTTCTGATCTTCAGCTCAGATCGAGACTCCTTCATTTGTACAAACTCAAGAACAACACAAAGGTAAATCTGCATAGAGTATAAATGTGGTTTAAAATGTAAATCTTACATTTCCGTGCATCTGCTTTGTTTAATGATCTCACGTAAATCTAGCATGACTCGTCTTGAGGATTTGTCACTTCAAGATATTAATCTTGTGTAAAAGCTTTAGTTATATATAGTTTAGTAATAAATTGTTTATCTTTAATTTGACTTAATCAGAATACAGATTTGAATCATGATACGTTACACTATCAATCAAACGTTTGGGGTCAGTAATACATTTTCTGAAAAAAAAAAAAAACAATATGAACTTTATGAATTATCTATATTTCAAACAAATGCTGTTCTTTTGTGCTTTCTATTCATCAAATAATACTGAAAAATAGAATATACCACAGATTCCACAAAAAACATATTCAGCAACACAACTGTTTTCAACATTGATAATAATCATAAATGTTTCTTGAGCAGCAAATCAGTATATTATAATGATTTCTGAAGATCATGTGACACTGAAGACTGGAGTAATGATGCTGAAAATACAGCTTTGATCACAGAAATAAATTACATTTTAAAATGTATTCATATGGAAAACAGCTGTTTTAAATTGAAATATTATTTCATTGCTTTACTGTATTTTTATCAAATAAATGCAGCTTTGGTGAGCAGAAGAGACAAAAACATTGAAAAATCTCCCTGACCCTAAACATTTGAACAGTCGTGTACGTTACACTGCAGCAAATGCTGATGTCAGTGCTGTTAAAACAGTTTCACAGTTGTTGTTTTTACTTTGACAGCTCAAAATATCCAACCATTACTGAGAGGAAAGACTTGCCGTGTAGTTCTCAGACACTAAACAGGTACACTAACACCATTTTATGTTTTATGACTTTGTTGCATAGAATTTTTTTTTAATTCGTCAAACTTTGATCTTTTATGAACTTAGGCAGTGCTGGTAAAACCGTTAAAAATGTAAAAAATGTAAAAAAATATATATTTTTGCTATAGTAAAACA